>CM022775.1:5650465-5690465 GCA_012411365.1 Ameiurus melas | reverse complement strand
CAGATTTACTCTAGTGGTTCTGTACCAGTGTGAATTAAAGCAGACCTTGAATCATGTGATATGACGTCCTTATGACGGCTCGTCAAGCTCTGCATAAGTACTGTAGCCTCCATCGGTATGATGTCATTACAGGCAGACTACATCACTTAGACAGATTGAAAGCGCTATAACTCTTCGTCCACAAGGCTGAGAGAGTGTGATGATTATAGCTCTAAAGAGATGATGATCAGAACGGGCTGATGGCAGCACCTGAGGGAATGTTCCGGAAACAGAGATAGAGTGATAGTGATAAATAAGGACAGACAGATATGAAGAGGTAAAAAAAACAAAAAAACAAAGGAAAATAAAAGGGCATGAAGAGACAGGAGGAAAATAGAGACCTCAACTAAACCCCTCTGCAATGCAGTGTAACAGTGGCATTATATCGTGAGCGTAAACAAGGAAGATAGTGTTATTTTTAGAGAGTATGCAAGTGAGGGCTTCGTCTCAGGAGTGAGACAGTAGCAGTATGAATGTGCGTGGCTATAGCTGAGTTTGGCACTGTGTGTGTGTGTGTGTGTGTGTGTGCAGGGAGACATCTGTGCAAACGGGCTGCAGGTGGAACAACTGCTGGTCCATGTCAGCAGGAGGTGCAGAATTTGCAGATGGTTTTAAAAAAAGACAAAAGAAATACCACGACTGACCCCATATGCTTCAAACACATCGACCCCACATAAACACAACATACAGTATGTGTCCTCACGTATTCACAAAACAAACATATGGAAACATGCCCACACCCTTGTGTCACATCTTGCAATGTCAAAGGGAAGGAATGGTAATGCATCAAAGGGAATTTCAAATGTAAGAAAGTGTGTGAGGAAGGAAAGGTGAAATACAAACGCCGTCTTTTTCAAGTACAAGGCAGGTTCTCTGCGATAAGGATTTGAGTCAGGACTGAAGCTTGTTGTACTACTGCCACCTGTGAGATTGCTCTGAAAGCCTTTTGAACATCTTTATTTTATACTCCACTTAAATGCTAAGTAGAATTTGATAATTTTTAATCATTAAAAATCTAGAGCAGTCTTTTGTTAAACAAAAGTGTGTTTTTGGTTTTTTTTTTTTCAATAGGAGGCATAAATGGTATTAGTAATAACCACACATAGTATGATCTGACAAAGAACAGGAACAGCAATTTGAAAATAGTGAGATCATGCCTGTAATTTCTAAGGGCCGTGCTCAATTTCCACATTCCAAAAAAAAGACCCACTATTCTACTATATTGCAATGTCAAATACAATCACAGACAAGCCAGATATACTTGACAGGTGATTTAATTTGCTTCCATCTTTTAAACATTAAACGTTAAATTCCTTCCCTTCAGCGGAGTAGAGGAGGAAATCAGAGGAAACAAAAAGGAAAAGAAAGGAAAAGAATAGGGATAGAGCAGAAAGGAAAGGAAAAGGGACAGATTAGGAAAGAAAAGAAAAGGGATAGAGCAGAAAGGAAAGGAGAATAAAATAAATGGGATAGAGCAAAAAGGAAGGGAAAGGAAAGGAAAGACGACAGGACAAGATAAATTCCAAGAGAAGGGATGGAAAGGAAAGGAAAGGAAGGACAGAAAGGAAAGGAAAATAAAGGAAAATAAAATAAAAGGGATAGAGCAGAAAGGAAAGGAAAGGAAAGAAGACATGGCAAGGCGATATTGAGATACAATCCAAGAGTCGGGAAGGAACGGAAAGGGCGATGTGTATTAATGCAAACACATAGGACACAAAAAACAGTTCTATGCATGTCTGAACACAACCTGTTTGAATATGCAAAATTGTATATCTCCCACTAGTGCATTTCCTACTTCTCTTACACCCATGAATAACGTGTAAAAAAAAACAAATAATAATAATGAATTAAAAAAAGGGGAAAAAAGAAAAGAAAAATACACAATAAATACATCTGTCTCTCAGAATCATGCAACAAGTGCCCTATTCTCCCACAGTGTAGGTCCACAGTGTTACGGTTTGTATGCCTTCTCTTTGCTATCTTTCATTTCATTCAACACTAGCTCTAATTTACAGCTATATCTATTTGGAGGAGATAGCAGCCTTATCTACTACAGATGGGTTTGGGGAGCCAAATGAATTAAAGTGAGTAATCACACAGGAGAGTGTCAGCTTGATGCCCTGCCCACATGCCCACAAGACACTGCATGGACTCCATTTCCTGGAGAAAGGTTATTGGTTAGACGAGGCTGTTTCGTGCTGAGATAGAATCAGCTTCCCTTCATCAGTATTAAATACATTAAAACTGACCTAAGATCAGGAGAATTGTTAAGTGTTTGGGGGCCATCAAAGAGCTTTTTCATTAACATGAAGATTATCAATACTAATTTCTTTTTGGGAGTAGAGTGAAGGAGTCACACTGGTAGATTTTGGGGAGGATCGGACTACATAATAGTATGGGGTAGTATGGGGTATAACTGGTCAGGTGGAGAGTTCATAGTGATATAATGACAATTAATTTAACACAAAATGATTCTTAATCATTACACGAGTTACAGGGCTAGGCAAAACCACAGTGTTTTTAATGTCACCAGCAGCAGGACTGACCGAGTTCTAGCTAAACAGATTATTTAAACCATAGAACAGATTTAAAACAAAAAAGACAGTAGTATGGGATAAATAAACTTTCAGAAAAAATACATAACAAGTCTGGAACACAATATGTTTTCACACTTTCACTTCCAAAAGTCTTTGTGTTGGATTCAAATATCTACACACCTTGCCTGTGTTCAACATTAATAATAGTGTTGCCATTTTCTTTAAAAAAAAAAAAAATCATCAGTCTAATTGAACCTTACAGATCACATTTCCCCACAGATCCAGATTAAAATGAACCAGACAGCAAGAAACTTGCTGCCATATCAAGATCATTTTTAGGTGTTTAAAACTAGTGTGCATCACTATTCATGACCACTGTTTCTCACTCCATATACTCTCCCATAAAATCCTACACCAGATGTCCAAGTCCAAAGTCACTTATGAAAACCGGAAGCAAAATTTCAGTTCTCTCCATGTTTTCTCCAGCAAGCTTTTAGTCCCCAAAGAGCTGCACTGCCAAGACTTCTTTTGCTTCCCTGTACAGCAGTGGATTTTGAGAAATCCTTATCCACCATGGCGTTCTCTCTCTTTCCAGCCACTCTAGCCAGTACTATACTCCCTCACATCATGTCAGGTGCAACACTGAAGCAGTTGGGCAGCTAACAATTAGAGTCACAGGAGATGAAGGTTTAAATACAAATTTGTTCTTTTTTCAGTAAGTGCCATATCATGTACGATTTGAGCTCCAAATAGGAGGAATCTCTGTGTAAAATACAGTTTGCACTGCCCTTGAATCCGTCCACCTCACTAAGGGAGCCAGGGATAAAACAGTGATGCTGAGGACACACCAGGTTACATTGGGGGGAGTGAAAGTACCAGTTGAAATCACTGCCTAAAATGGTATAGCCATTTCCTGGTGCCAAACACATAATAAGGTTTCTTAGTAGGCATTTTGGCCAATTTAGAGCTTCCTTGGTGCCATGAACAGCAGGCAAGGTTGGAATGGAGACAGAAGGCACAACGGGGTCCTGTGGACCCCATGCAGATTAAAAAAATGTGCATCTATCCAGTACCATATATATATTTTTTTATAGTGTTCACTAAATCAGCCTTATCACGTGTAAGAGTAATCTATATCTGGAATACCTCCTTCTCTATAGCCACGGTTTGTGCCATAGCCCGCATTAGTTGTGTGATTGGGGGGTTTGTATAGACCTGTGCCATTGGATGGGAAGATTGTGTGTATTATGTAGTCTTCCTGTACTGGCTTGGGCTGCAGTGTCTCTCTGGCAGCCATTGGTGTCATCTGGAATCCAGGTCCTCGGATCTCCAGTATGGTGGTATCTTTTTTAGTGCCCGATTCAATGTAGTCATCATAATGCTTGCTTTTCCGTGAGCTACCGCGGTTGTAGTGATCTCTTGAGGAAAAACGCCTGGAGCGGTGGCCATACCAGCAGAATATTCCAAGAATAAGTGTTAGAGAAACTATCGCAGTAGCTCCACCAATAATCCCAGCAAGTGGAAGTGAGGTGATGTGCTCTGAGCCACGATCCTCTCCTTGGTCAACATCAGACAAGTTGGGATCAGATGTCTCAGCCTTTGCACACACTGGAGCCTCATCCGTGTCTGTGTTCCCTCCAGATATGCTGCCTTTGTTCCCGTTGCCAGAGACTAGGGGTACCATGCAGATGATGTAGCTGGATGCCGGTTGGAGGGCAGTAAGGAGATATTCTCTTCGGTCGCCCCTCACTAGAGTCTCAGTAATGGAACCCATTGCAGCACTAGTCCCCAGGCGAAGCCAACTAAGCCTGAAAGAAGAAGATGTTTGAGCCACACTCCATGTGACCCTGATGCTGTCATGGGATAGTGGCTTTACATTCAGGGCCAGGTTCTTGCCCACACCACTGCTGCCAAGTGTGTAGTCTAAGCCTTTGTCTGGAAGCCCCAGACCCGGTCGCTTGGACCGCAGAGTGAACAGGGATCCTTGTGGAGGGGACAGAGTTGTGGAAATGACTCCTGCTCCACCCATTCTATTGCCAGTAGTACCTCCCCCACCTGGTGAACCCACTCCACCGATCCCCCCACCTCCAGCAGCTGCCAATTCACAGTCATCCATTTGGCTAGTAAGGTCCCTTAGTGGCATGTCACGTACTCGCTCTGGAGATTGGCAAGTTAGTCCTCGGACTGTAATAGTGTTCCCTTTGGCTTCCAGCCAGTCATACAGCCAGCGCAGATTGCATCCACAGTGCCAAGGGTTGCCACGCACAAGCAACTGCCCCAGGCTTTCCATGTCCCGGAACAAACCTCTGGGAAGTGTGGTCAGGTTGTTCCCGGAAAGGTCCAGCCTCTGAAGACCACGCATTCCATCAAGAGAGCCCCGTGGCATGTGGATCAGTGCATTGTCCTGGAGAGAGAGTCTTTGCAGGTGTGCGCTAGGTAAATTAAGAGGTGGAGTCTGCAGAGAGTTCCGTACCAAAGACAGTTCAGTGAGGTTTGAGAGGCGTGAGAAGGTGTCATCTGCAATGCGCTGATTCGCCAGAAGGTTACCATCCAAGACAAGACGGCGCAGAGAAGATAAACCTCGGAAGGCATGTGTGGGAATTGTTGAGATACGATTATCATCTAAGCGGAGCTCCTCTAATGAAGCTGGAAGCCCTGAGGGAATGCTAGAAAGGTGATTTCTGGAAAGGAAGAGAAGACGAAGACGAGGATTGTCAGCAAAAGCCTGGTCCTCTATACTAACAGTGGACACTGAGTTGTCATCCAAATGCAACTTCTCCAGGAGAGGCAACCTGGCTAATGCAGCCCGAGGTAACACCCGGATGTTGTTGTCTTGGAGATGAAGTTCCCGTAATGATGGTGGTAGGTGCATGGGAAAGTCATCCAGCTCATTATCATAGAGATATATAACCTCCACAGTAGTGAGGTACTCCAAGGATGTGGGAAGTCCTGCATTATCTATTTGATTGTTTTGAAGATAAAGAATGGAGGCAGATGGGGGGAGTGGTGGGATAGCACTCAGACCACGGTCATTGCAGTAAATAAAGTCTTCGTCACATCGGCACACAGAGGGACACACTACATCCCCCTCTGCATCCATTTCCTGTGAGGCAGTTGGAGCACACTGTAGCACCTCGGCCAACAGTGTGAGGCACAGCAGGAGAAGAAAGAGACAATCACGAAGCTCAGCCATGGCTTCAGGAGCCATGATTCCAATGTCTAACCTCTCCTCTTCTTGTTTTTCTTGATGTTGTGCCTTTATCTTCTGTGTAGCTACTTCACAGATACCCAGAATATAGGTCCCCTGGTAAGGTGCAAAGAAGTTCAGTGCTTAGCCACAGTAGAGCTAAGGCAGCCTGAGGAAAGACAGAAAAATAAGCTTGAATTAATACCTAAATTCCTCTGATTTTCCAATTACAACCTATAATGCCACAGGCTACATAGGCTTTTTAAATTACATGTCCAAACAGATCTAAAACAATTATACATCCACAATTCTACTGAAGAGGCAGACACCAGTCATCATGCAGTATTCAGACACTTTGAGGGCGAGCAAGAAAAATGCGCCAAAGCGACTTTATGAGTGATCAAGATGCTGAGTTTATTGAACAGAACACAGTTTGATGCCATTAAAATGTAGCAATGTCATCTTTGTAGATAAGAAATGACAGTGCATGTACCACACGTTCTAAAGGGCTGTGTGGAGCATTTAAATCCCTTTCAATCTGAAGTGTGTGCACACAGTGATTTCTGTCCAAGCATCACAAATATTTTCAAACATGACCATCCTTCACTTCCTCCCTCATTTTGTTGACAATACTTTAGAGTCAGCTCATGCGCACATATGTGGTTTTGTACCTGTATGTGTGTATCTGAGAACCAAAATGTTTGTCAGTGACAGTTGGATTAGGGTAGGCGATAAGGGCGTGTTTGAGACTAAACAGCTGCTCAAATGAATCTGTTGACCAGCATGGGGTATTTGGGTCATTTCTCTGATATACAACTGAAAAGATTCTAGAGAGAGAGAGAGGTAAAGAGAGAGTGACCGACAGGGAAATGTGAGTGGGATTACAGAGCATATACGTGTTGTGAGTGTTGTGAATGATTAAGCAGGTGCTCGGGAGAAGACTATAGAAAAAACTATTAAAAATATTAAAACTGTTAAAAATATAACATATGATTTAATTTTGTTGACATATACAGACATATTATTGCAAAACTTGTCCAAATAGACATAAAATATTGGGTAAAATAAGCAACTTTGTTATACGCACTATAAAGGCTTGGTATAAATGATTATGCATAGCTAAGCCTTCCCGCTATCTTTTTTTTTTAAAGAAAACATACTAGACGTAAAAATAAGCATCAGATTTTGACATCCACATCGTTTTATTTGCTGTAAACAAATAGTTTAAAATGGATTCTCTTTCACAGCACCACCAAAGATTGTATGAAAAATACATAGAATTGTATGAAGTAGAGGCTGGGGCTGATTTCATTCTATCTCAGAGTATAGATTCATGCAGCCTATCACTAACAATCATGTCAAATGATGATACTTAGTAACACTAGATAATTATTTTTTTACACCTAAAATAAAATAAACATAAAGGTAGATTCTTTTCTCAATCACTGATATTTTTTTTTCTAAATGTCTACAATCTCCAAGTCAGAAGACTACGTGAACAAATTATGCTCATGGATGGCACAACTCTGTATGGTTTGAGCGAAAGAACTGTCTAATGGCAAGCGACAGCTTCTCTATTTACCGTGCTTGCTATTCAGAAGAGACACGACATAATTGCGGACTTGAATGCACTTCCCTTTAAAAAAAAAAGCAATCAAAACTGGTGCTGCCTGTCTTTCAATAAGTGTGTTTCTATACATAGGTATAACAGTTTAATGCCTTTGAGATATCAAACTACTGTATAAGGCTCAACCATAATGGATTCATAATAGTAAAGTTGAGTTGCTGATAGGTAGTAAAATGTTTTAGTTCTCCCATTCACTGACAGTTACACTCTAACAATCATGGTATTACATCAAGATATGAAACAAAATTGTCTCTATTTAATTTTGTATGATTTTCCAACAACAGATCAATACAGTAAAAAAAAAATCAACCCAAAAAACAAGAAATCCAGTTTATTGTTTTCCTATTGTTTTTATGCACCTTCAGACCTTTACAACTATGCTACTAACAAAAAGCTAGTCCAATGAACAAGGTATACACATTTAGAGCATAAATTAATTTTAATTTAAATGTAATTTGACTGAAGAATTAATGACATTCCACAAAAAAATGTTTTGAATAAGCAACTGCCTCTACAACTAACCCTGGATCTTCTCATGGTAATTGCACATACTGTACACTGCAGTTGTGTTTCTTGTGCCAATTACTTTATATTTACAAAGAACAATCTTTGTGCATCTAAGTGTTAGTTTAAATCTAAGTGTTAGTCCTTAAGTCTAAGTGTTAGTCATGTTGGCAGATAATATACGTGTACACTCTGCTACACAACACTAAGGATCTGGTCTTGGTCACTGAGGAACCTCACATACGTATTATTGTGTGTGGATGCATGAGTACTTGACCATTTAAGTGAATGCATGTGTGGTCCCTTAACATTTGTGCGTGTATGTGTGTGAGAAATACACATGAATCACTAGGAGACAGGCTGAATTGGGGCTGTCCAGACGGCCTGTCGCCTGAGCACCCCCACCACGCCACACCCCTCCAATATACCAGGCAGTGATAGAGCAGCTTGGGACAATATCAGTTTACATCCAGGGACCCTGGGACAGGCCTGAGCAAGAGAGACAGAGCTCTGTTATCACTCCCTCATAAAATTCACCGCATTACAATAAAACTATATCTGGTGCTGCCAGGTGTCATGCGTGAGTGAATGAAATAAAAATAACGTTTTATCCGAAGGGGAACAGGGGTGCATGTGAAGATATGTCCATATTCGATGGTGAGCAGAAGATAAAGCCAAGTAGGCAGCTATCTGCTGATGCATGTCCATAAATAACAACTTTTTATATATGCGATTGGCAGTGGAGAATGCAGAGATGCAGGCTGATCAAAACACATGAGGGGGTGATGTACAAAAGAGATGGATGAGAGAAAAAAACAAGTGATCCAATGAGAATAAGAGATTGATGGTGGGAGGGAAAAGGAAAGGAAGCATGAACATAGGGGAGAAAGTTAATGGTCATTCTCGGATGAATTACCCAACGGTCCATCTGCCCATCCGTCTGTCCGTCTTTTAATTTCTTTTCATTTTCTGCCTAATAAGGTTATTTGGTTGTCATCCCGGCATTGCATAATTCAAATCAATAAAGCATGACTGTGATGCATGACTGCAAGAATTTTATTTTTGACAGTATAGAAGGTGTCTTAAAATTCCCCTGAATATATCACTTGGAGCCATTAAATAGAATATATAATCTATGTAGAATACTAAACTGTTCAATATATGAGGAATAAAACACAAATGGGCATGCTGTTATAGGAACATCATCAAGAATGGGGTGGCCCAATATGAAATAGAGTTACTCTTACCACTCCAAAGATGATGACTTCCAATAACAGCACAAGGGTTTTATTCCGGTTATTCAAGTTAGTTCCCTCAATAGCCTCTTTTTTCCCCTCTTTCTCGAAGTTAATAAGGCACAAGAAACTCAGCTTGTCATGTTACTGAGAATGTGTAAAGTGTAAAGTTTCTCTCATTGGCAGAAAACTTACTGAGTGATACAAAGCACTGACACTGGAGACTCCATGAATGATAAATATAGTACATCTCCTTAAGAAAGACTACATCATCAACCAGGATGTGCTCACAAGATATTGTTGTGTATAAATAATTCTCGGTCCAAACAGAAATGAAACAAAGATTCAAGTACGAAAAAAAAAGCTTCCATATAGGACCTTGAAAGGTTTTCTTTTCGGTTTCTTCCAATAGGGGAACCATAAAGGTTCTATGTAAAAACCCTATAACAGGCTTTCCTTTCCAAAAAGTTTCCTAGTAGAACCTCTACAGGTTCCTAGTAGAACCTCAACCTCTACAACTGTACCTTTCTAACTACCCAAACCATCCAAAGAGACTTTTCCAATATACATTACATACATTTTTGGAAACCATTGATTCTCTCAAAGACATTTCTCAAAATGATAAAACAACACTTTAAATAATAATCATAATAAAAAAACTCTATATATAAAAGAAAACATTTTCTTTTATATGAAAATGCAACCCCTATGCCAAGCTTCAGCTAAAGAGCTTTTAAACAGTGAAGAGTAATAAAAGTTACTAACTCTCTACTGCTCCCTTGTTCCTGCTTTCCTTCCTCCCTCTCCCTGTCCAGCATTTACTAACCCAATCCCTGTTGGTCCATGAAGAGCCTGTTCTGTGCATCCAAACCTGTTGCCATGGAATTCATTTGAATCAATGTCCCTCCTCACCAAATTGAAGATTAAATATTAATCCTTAAAGCATGAAGGACCAGACAGTGCCGACTCCTGATCCCCCAACCCACAGCAAAATTACAGGCCCTTATTTTATTAGAAAATATTCAAATAGAGGAATGAGACAAGGAACACGCACTTGGTGCAATATTCATTTTCTGTTCTTAAAATGAAAAGTTCTCAGCTCCAATCCTGTTGCCCCACTGACCTGTAAACTGACAGCTGAAAATAGTGAATTAAAAGCATAATAAAATAGCATTCATCCTGCAAACCCATTACGATTTCATGACCTCAATTTAATATCTCGTGGTTTCCTTAACTTGTGTGCATGTGCAGCTGTCTGAACATGATATTTAAAAAATAAATAAATATATATATATAAAAAATATATATATATATATCTATCACATGCAAAATAATAGGACATGCAGCGCTACTTTGTAAGATGGCAGATAATGAGGGTGGAAGCCATATTGTTAAATGAAACTAAATTTGTTTAATGTGAAAAATATAATTAAGTCTATTCATGCAGCAAGATAATGTTAATATACAAGATTTATATTAGATTAATAAGTGTATTTCAATGCTTGCCACATTCTCATTCATCTATCATGAATGTTTCAGTACATTGGCTCTGGAAAAACATGGATGCCCAGAGCAAGATTGTATTTGTCTGTCTAGTCTCTTAATTTGCTAAACATATAAAGAAGATCTACATGAATTATTTCTGTGTGATTAGTAATGAGGCACATGAGAAACATTGTGTCAGTAAATCAACAGAATTACGTTACAAAGCCAAACTTACAAAGCTGTTAAAACATCATTTCACAACACAAAAACTCATTTTATCCAGTTTAAAAATGATGCAAAGGGAAATATGGTTACTTGACTTTGCCGCCATATTGCGTATGACATCATGCGCATGTTTTTCCAAGTTCTGTATACAAGGGATTTCAAACTTAAGTCGGCAACTCTGAATATGGCCCAGTGCTGGGAGTATTTGTGAGAACTTTCACAGAACTTTCTACATACAACTAGGTTACAAGTCAATCTCCTCTAGAGAGCTAGGAGCATAACCCATTTTCATTCTGGAATTCTATTCGCAGCAAATCGCAATAAATAATCATTCATGATGTGGATACTCCTATATACTTTAATGGACTGTATGGTTTCTACTCTCAGGATGTAACTGCAGTGTCCTCAAATGCTGCATCAGTCTTGAATGTGATTAATCTGTCACTGTCATTAAGTGGGGCGACTCCGATAGTCATGCGGCACCCAAGTAAATGTTACATTGAAGCAAATTATACACATCTCTGCTCATCTTTCCTCAGTTCTTCCTTCCGTCTGCATCTCTTAATCATGTCAGTTTAGCTTTTCTTTCAAACAACTTTGGGTTCAAAGCTGAGAGCTGGCTACGAATTTAATTCGGGAGTCACGGTTCTTTAGCATTCTACAGTTTTGTGATAAGAATTTTTTTTTAATAGGATTTTTTTTTTCTTTTTGCAAGCTAGGCAAATCAATTTCTTAACTTAATTCAATTCATTTCTCTAGACTCATTACTTGCTTTAAATTTAAATCAGCACAAATTAAAAAAATTCACATAAACACAGACTTCCAGTGGTGTGCAGGGCCCAAGGCGACGTTTCAGCTGTATGAGGCAATGTGGCTTGTGTATGGTGTGTGCATACAAATAAACTATAGAACATAATCAGAGCACGAATTATACCATACACTGTATAAAAAAAAAAAAAAGTTGACTTAACTTCAAATTTCAAAGCAACTTGCTGCACAGGGTTTTTTTTTTTTTGAGTTTACTCAACTTAACTTCACTTAACTGAATTTTTAACCTTGAGTTGCCTCGAAATTTTCAGTTAAGTAAACTTTTCTTTTCTATAGTGTAGGAAAGAAATCAATTTTTATATACTTAAGAACTTGAATTTCCATAGCTGTTAGACATGTCGACATTTCCATTTCCGGAGTTTCATGCCAGTGTTTCTAACTGATGTCCTAAAAAGACCATTAAAATTAAATCATGGAATACAAATAAAATATACTTCACATACCGCTGAGCAGCCAGCAGGTGATTATTGATTGTTTCTTTCTAGCATAAACTCCTGCTCTAACATCAATAATACAATAATTTCCCATACATATTCTAAAAGATTGGCCAAGTTTTTTGTTTAGTTGCTGCTTTCTGCCATGGGCAAAATATATTTCCATCCCTAGCAACCTGTCAGAATATCTCGCTGGCTAACAGAGCAGAGTTGTTTAATTAGTCATATGACAAAGTGCACTCTGAGTAACATTAGTTTGTGATCTACAGTGGCATAAAAACAATGTTTAAGAAAAACCCATCTAGTTAAAGTTCTCTGTAGCTGCTTTGTTGATTGAAGAAAGATCTCAACATCCATTTCTTGCTATAATCTTAGCTGATAGTCAGTTCAGGGCTTTGATCGACTGCCCCTTTCGCCTACCCTTAGAGACGGCTCTGATTGTTCAGTCACTTAATCATAGGCTAAATTAAAGTCCCAGGGAAGCAAAACCTGTGATTTCATTCTAATGGCATTGATGTTGGTCGCAATCTGCAACACAAGAGTGACTTTCCTTCATCCACGTGTCCTTTTACAGAACTTTCTGCCTTTCAGGCAGTTACACTCACAAAAACTTCACCCTCACCAATCACAAGGATACCGTTCAGGGCTTAAAAAAGGCCAAATGAGGCTAAAATATGGCACTGTCAAGGAACTCTGTTAAGTGACCAGAAACTTTGGTGTGCCTCATACAAAGTGTGATATAATACTAAAAATGTATTAGATTGTAATGTATCTAAATGTATCTCCTTGTGCACACATACACATACACACACATACACATACACACACACACACACACACACACACACACACATAACATTTGGAAATATTTTGATTAGTTGAAATACTATCCATCCATCCATTTTTCGTACCGCTTATCCTACACAGGACCCTGGAGGCTATCCTAGGGGACTTGGGGCATAAGGCAGGGGACACTCTGGATGGGGTGTCAACCCATCTCAGGACACAATCACAATTTAGAAATGCCAATCAGCCTACAACGTATGTCTATGGACTTTGGACTCAGGGAGGAAACTGAAGTGCCCAGAGGAAACCCCAGAAGCATGGAGAGAACATGCAAACCACACACAGGACAGGGGTGTGAGGTAAGCATGCTACAATGTCCCCTTAGTTTAAATACTATTAGCTGACTAGTGTCTGGGGAGCTACATATTTATTTTCAAGCCCTAATGATGAAGCTAACCTAGCAAGAAAAAAATTAACTAGTGAGTAAAAGATAAACTTGCAGGTAAAAAAGTTCATGACTAAAACCTCACCTAGTGAAAACAACAACAACAACAAAACCCCCCCACATATTAGGGTGTAATTAAGGTCTTTTTTTTATTTTTTCAAGTAAAACCCAAAATCAGTCACTTTTCAATGGTTTATTCACTATGAATGAGACATTATTCATAAACACTTGTATTGGTCATAACTGGGGATATGTTGGGTGAAAATGACTAATAAATGCATTATTTGTTGTGATAAATTATTAAATAAACTAATCATCTAAATTCAATACACATGTCTTATTAGTGTAAAATTAGCAACATATTATACCAGTAGGTTCTGGTGGCTTCAAGTGACTTCTGAAGGCACTGATACTACAATACATGTCCCATATTATTCTATTCACATATATATTTTAATATTAATTCCTTAAATTCACATTCCAACGATGTTTTGTTTATGACCCACAGTGTTATTTTTCAGATAAGAGATTTGTTATTTCGGTGTTGGTAGCCTTGGTTTTGTGGATGTAACATATACTGGTCCGTTAATATTCAACTTGTTGTTGTTGATTTAAAAAAATAATAATTTAGAATTTAGAATATGGGACACAATTTGACTTACTGAAAACTCGTGAAGTGCATTTTAGCTACTATTGGCATATAGAACGTATAAGATAATATTAGTGACTTATTCAGCATTTTAAAAGCTCTTAAAACCCCAGTGAAGTGAAATGCCTTGAAATGCGCAGCGTTATTTGATGGGTTTGATGACTTAATTCCCACTGAACCAGGAAGTCACAGTTGGATATACTGAGGACCTCCTCAACCTTTTAAAATAGTCAATAGCATTTTGTTCAAGGTGATATTTATAATGCTGGGGGAAGGACACTTCAGATTCTAGAGAGCATTTGATCTGACGAGAAGCTGAAGTGCAGAATGATGTCATCAAAATTGTTGATCCGTATTGGTGGTTGAGAGAGAGTCTGCAAATTTTGAACGCTTAAATCTTCTACATGTGAAATTTATCATTGTTTTGGAGCACACTAGCTTATAGATAACCTTAAGGCTAACATAGTCACACTAAAAGCCACAAAACTTCCATTTTGATTTCATGGGGATTTTAAAGATATAAACTACACGTCACATGACACTACCTAGAACCTACAGGTATAATACATCATGTATCGTACACTAACAACAGGTGAATTTAGATGGCCTATAAACAGTGCACAACAGTGCTTAACAAAGCATTAATTCCACATTATCACACCTGATAATGCATTTATTAGTCCTTTTTACACAACAGTTCTTCAATTATGTATTAATACAAGTGTTTATGAATAAAGTTTAATTCACAGTGAATAAACTGTTTACAAGTGCCTAATTAGGGCTTTATTAAACAAATAAAATGGCCTTCATTAACTGCTAATATGTGTTCCTTAGAATGAAATGTGACCAAAAACAAAAGCTAAGCTAGTCAGTAAATTTGAACAAAAGCTAACCTAGAAATAATGGCGTTAAAGCTAAATTCTGGTGAATGTAAAGCTGAAGAGTGCAGACTCTCTCCACTTGCACAGTTGTATTTGGCTCATGAGTGGCGTAACAGGTTGGCAGTCTCAGACAGGCTGTCAATCAATCTAGCTCATTACAATATTATTACACCCACACTCTGCTACACTGAGATTTTCACCCTCAGTTTTTGTGTTTGCATTGTGATCATAAAAATAGTGTCCTATAATATCAGATACTCTAAAACCTTTACTTGAGTAGTTTTCTAAACATGTTGCTTTAACTTTTACTCGGCTTGTTTATCCAGAAATGTACCTTTGCTTATATACCATACGTCAATGCTAGTAATCTAGTGTGCTAGCATCTAAGGTACAGGCTGCACTGTTATAAAACACAATGGGGCACGCTTTAGGATGTTACAGGAAAATATCAACTGCTATACATATTTCTGTCAAATAACAGCATGTTTTTAACCATTATATTATTAGCCATAGATTATGTACAGCGTCTACCATACACATCCCTGTGAATAAGTTGTCACTATAGTAATGATAACGTATTAGAGCAAACAAGTGCGTAAATATAAACTTGTGATTTGAATTACAGTCAGGAATACTACAGTCAGAACTGCTGCTAAAGAAAATTAATTAAGACCTTCTGATCAGTCAGATGTGAGACTCCATGAGCCATGTGCTTTAATGCTTATTATGTGCTAGCATTCTCGTGTGCTAGTCACCTACATTGTGTTCGCCTTAGACATGTGTTTTAATGTGCTAGTATGCTAGTATGTGTTTTGTTTTAGAGTGTTTTTAGTGTGCCAGGGAGTACAGTATGTGCTTTAGTCTCCTAGTATAATAGGAAATAGTCAGCTAGCATCCTAGCTAGTGTTCAGTAGCTCTAACATTTTAGAGGTGTAGTGTTGTAAGGTGTGCTACCTTTAGAGGCAGAAGCGTTCGCAGAATTTTATAGTGTGCTAGGGGATTTTAACAAGCTACTGTTCTTTATGCAGTGCACCGCAGTGAAAGGGTGATGGCTTTATTTGTATCAGAGTGTTAAAATGTATTATTGTGATGTGCTAATCTTTTTTTTTATTGAGTGTTGGATTTTCTGAAATGGATGCAGGGATGTAAACCTCACTCGCTTCCTAACATCTTGTATTCAATTTATGATGGTTTTTTTCTCCACTTCTCTCAAATGTAAATCATCAACTCTGAGCGCATGTATACATATATTCCCATATGTACGGGCAAAAGAACCTTTCAGGCTGCATCTCTCTCTCTCTTTCTCTCTCTCTGTGTGTGTGTTTAGACTATGTGGGTGCTTAGTATGTCTGAGTATTGCATTTGTATGCAATCCATCATCTTTGGTTAGATAAAAAGATGGCAGGGTGTTTAAATTCAAATTGAACAACCTCTATCTCTCCCCTCATCTCAGTCTGCCTCTCCCTCTCTTCCATGTGCTCTCTCTTTTTCTCGTCCGTTATAGTCCATATCTGAACGTGCTCTGAATAAGAAACAAGGCGGCTGATTGAGTCGCAATTTCTCTCTGCTGCTTTCATGCAAACCCTTCTGTTTCATCATGCCCCTTTTTTTCAAGCCTGTCTTTTTCCTTCTCTCTCTCTCTCTCTCTCTCTCGCTCTCTCTCTCTCTCTCTCGCTCTCTCTCTCTCTCTCTCTCTCTCTCTCTCACACACACACACACACATGCACAAACACACACTCATAATCTAGCTCTTCCTCCTGTCCATAAGTCCCTTTCATTTCCCCTTCCTCTAAATTCGTTTGGCTTTGATTCTCTCATTTCATCTGTCTCTTTTTCGCTGCCTCTTTCCTTTCTGATGAGCAAAAAAAAATCCTTTTCTCATTTCTTCTTCTTTGTCTTCTTCCACTCCACTCCTTTAATCCTTTCTTGTTCTGCCCTTTTTTCTTACAGCTGATGAAAATCCTCACCCACACAAAAACAATCCAGCGACGCCCATCTACCCACATACGCCGTAATCGGCTTGCAATAACACCAGGTCTCATTCAGCGTCGTCTTCTATCATGCATGATTGATCTCATCATGTCATGGTGTGAAGCTATCTACTGGTACTCTGCTGGACAGAAAATAACTTCTGCTGCTGGATTATCATGGCCTGAGAAATTGTATAAATATACAATATATATATACAGTATATATATATATATATATATATATATATATATATATATATATATATATATATATATATATATATATATATATATATATATATATATATATATATATATATATATATATATGTACACAAGTTTGAAAACCTAAACGAAAACTGCGGCAGCGGATTCATAAACCATGATTATCGAAAAGGAAACTTAGAGCACTATTAAAACGCACCTATTATGGTTTGAAACGTGCCTAATTTTGTTTTAAATGTCTCATACAATAGTTTCCCTTGCGTCCAAGGTCAAAAAACACTTTAACTTGCTCCTAATTTAAACTGCAGCATTACCTTTTTCCCCCCAGTGTCTCGTTCAAACGACTCGTTCAATGATCCGTTCTAAAGGATTCATTCTAAACTCCTCCTTCCAGAGAGCATTCTCTGCTCTGACTGGTCAGATGTTCTAGTCTGTTGTGATTGGTTTACCGCTGTCAGCGTGTTTCAAAAAGGAAACACCCACTACTTCAGCTCCGTCTGTCAGCGAGCAGCCGATGAAGACCAGAGGCGGGGCTTTTTGTTACAAACCTATGTACGTTAGTACAGGAAGTAAAGTCTGGAATCACTAACGACTCGTTTCAGCTGTTTAGAATCGGTTCCTTCTTGTGGGAGACAATAAGTGTGCACGTTGGTTTTTGAAACTTTGCAGACTTTTTACATTCACAAAATGCTCTATAACACACTACATGAAAGGTATAAAAACATAATAGGTGCACTTTAACAAAGAATGCTGTTTATTTGAAGACAATGCTAAATTTGTGCCACTGAGCTCACTTTTCAGTTTCAGAGTGTTTTTCTTCTCTCTCTTTGTAAATTCAGTACTTTTGATACAAATTTAAATCAGTGATTAACCATAATTGAAGAAAGTTTTCAGTCTTCTATACAGGTTGTAAGATATTCTAACGAATCCATGGATATACAATACACAGCTTCATTAAACTCGTTACAGTACACTGTGTGACCAAGGCAACTCTCCTAAAATAGCATTACAAGAGGAAAACTGTCAACTACTGTAGCAGCACAAAGTATTATGCAGTAATATGAAATTAGCACATGAAACAACTCTACCCGAAATGTACTGTATACTGAGAATTAAATGAATAAAATACAGTTTTTACTTAATATTCATATAACATACTGTATACTAACACGACACCATTCAGAATAATTCATAACCTGTGTAATTTTCATACTACAGTGGGCAGTAGTCTCTCAAGGTGCAGGTAATTACATGAATTATAGTCTAATGCCACTGAATATTTATGATTAATTATCAGGGAATAGATATAGATAATCACAGCTAGGCAATTACGCAACACCTGGTTTTTAAGTTAACAAAGAAGATAAAGTCATAACAAGCTAAGTGGATATAGTATGTAAGGTAGTCATTATTTCAATAGGCTTTTCTTTTCCTACTAATATTATCATTAATTCCACACAAGCCAATCCGTATGAAAAGCTAGGAGCATCTGAAATTAAAGTCAGAAAGCTGTAATATTGGTTTGGGTCTGAGTTTGAAAGTTGTAGGCAACTTTTCTTTTTAAGAAACAGTTTCTACATTAAATTGTGTGGCTCACCAGTTTGGATATAAATCCTTACCCAGGACTCTTCATATCCTGGCCGAATGTGTGTCACGTTCCCATTTTTAACTTTTTACAATTGTAGCCGTGAAAGTAAGCACTTCTCTGGAGGTTATTGGGTTGCAAGAGTAGTAACATCTACTCACAATTCAAATAAACAATCTCTTTTGATGTTCAAATCTATACTGCGTTGCCGCATTACTCTAAGGCAGTGTGCAAATTTGACAACATTTTAATGCTTCGAGAAAATAAGGAGGAGCAATCTTTCACTTTAATCTTTAGTGGAAATACAGAGGTGTTTTAGTGCGAAACTTCTCAAATGACACTATACACACACAAGAAATCATGCATTTTCTCGGCTGAAACTCGAATATCTTCCTACTTCCACTAGGTAGGGTGTTCAGCTCCCTTATATTATACCCTATATAGAGCACAAACAAAGTAAACAGGAAGCCATTAAAGATTTGCCCCAACTTGAAGATGGCAGACTTTATTTGGATCACGTGGATGAAATATGGTAAGATAACATGTGCATAAATAAATATAGATAAACTTGACACATTAAATTGCTGTTTAAAACCAATTAAATTATTTCAATTGCTGACTTTGGCAGATGCTACATTAGACTACTGAAGATGTATGTGCCAGTCAGACTCATTAATCTGTACTACCTCCTAGCTCCGCCCTTATGTCCTGTTACAGCTCATATGAGCAAGAATTCAGCACAGGTAATTAATTATGATACAGCTTGGTGGTGGAGTGACAACATGATGGATTATCGGTAATCTGCAAGGGTGGAAAAATATAAAATTCTTATTTTCAAGTTTCAATTATGTTTCTATTTACAGGACAATCTGTTTATAATGTACTCTTATTACAGTACTTGAGTACATGGTTCACTGTATACTCAAAACAATTATACATATTTTGAGTTTAATTAAATAACAGTACTTTTTTTTTACTTTGAAATAAAACATTCAACTTTGCTATATATATTTTAGATAACCGGTACATAGTAAAAAAATTTAAGAAAACTGTAAACCAATTAAAAGACAGTATGTGCAAACTTTTACAAATATATATATATTTTTTTTACATTTTGAGACCCAGTTTAAACGGTGCATACAGATGAGCAATCCTCTCACAATTTATCAGGGATCTACTGAAAAGTTTTAAATGCTTCAAAATAAACAGCACGATAATGATATACATATTATGCAAGCCAAAACATGTGAAGATATCACCAATTCACAAGTTAAAAAATACTTTAAAAATACGTAGACACAAGCCATTAGCTAGCTCATTGTGCTAGCCTAGCTAGCCAAAAGCTCTTTATTAAACTTAAAATGTCACTTTGATGTTCAGTAGTGATTACCTGTTGTGTTAAATATAAAAAAAGTGCTGCTACTGACTATATGTAATGCTCAGAATAATGCCTAAGGAGTATCTTTACTGGATAGATGAGTACATAGCTAGAAACTTGCATGAATTAACATGAGCCAGTGAGCCTTGACCCAAGCAAGCTACTGAAACTCAACTAGATTTAGCAAAGTTAACTAACCAGATAAGGTTACCTTTCTTTATATACTGTTGAGAATTGAGATGGTGTTCACTTCAGCATTCCTCACTTGGTTAGTTCACATAAACATTTTCAGAAACGCTGTGTTAAATGTGAATTGTATTTTACTAGAATTTATTTATTCTTAATTGATTGCTACTTTTATTATTACTCAACTGAATTAATTCTAAGATGTTAGAATGTATGTTTTGTAACCATTCCACCACTTGTAATTGGCTGAGCCAATTGTCTGGTGGAAAACAACTAATAATCTGGATCTACGTGGGGACAACAACTAGACACACTACCGTGGTTATCAATCACACATGCTAATTTAATAAGCAGCTAATGATTATGTAATCATCCCTAAAATCAGTTGACTTCTTTGCAAACCAGGCGACACCTAAGTATATTTGAAGTGATGGAGTCCTAAAGATAGAAAAAAAAACATTACCTTTGATTGTGAGGATTGTGAGGCTGCTTCCCTCTGTGTAAAGCCTGAGTACCACTTCACTGCATTAAAAGCTCAGCATCCAAACTGAAGTGTTTGTGTCCTTCTCCATGTATGTTCTGGAGTTTTTCCATACAATCAGAAGTTTGAAGGAGTTTTTTTTTTTTTTTGAGATATTCCTAAAAAACACCAGACTGTAGTTCAGCGGTTTGGGGTGTCACCAGGAAATCCCAAACTGAAGAAACACGACATGGGATGGATATAATGGAGGTCCGATTCATTTTTTTAAAAATAGGATAATCCGTAAGGTGATCAAAGCATCCCCTTTGCTCTGGATCTTGACCACAGTCTTACTGGTCATAACCCAGATGGTTTGTTTCACTCACAATTGTCCTGCATCATGGACTAAACGCTTCTTGTGCTCACCATTCTCAATCTTTTCCCACCATCTCCGGTGTGCTGTAACTTTTCTTTATGCTGGTGTTTGTTTTCGCATTGAGGAAAGGAAATGCTCTTGGACGTCACCGGTAATTCAATTGAAATCCCTTGTGCTTGCCAGTGATGGTCAGAGTGAAGGAGGGACCATTGATCTTGGTTTAGACCAGAAATGTCCTTGTTCTGCTGAGAAAACAAATGGAGGCTTTTGTTAGAGATTTTATTAGAAAGTTGTATTAGCTGATATAAAAGCAAGGAGTTTTTAACAGTGATTTCTCCTTTTGGAGAATGAAACAGATCCACTGGTAATGTATATTTTTTGGGCCGGAATGGTTGATTAAACTCTTTCAGAAACAGTATGAGTGGATAATAATGGGATTAGAATCTTGGATTGATTTTTGCTTAGAACTTAACTATTAATTCGGCTAATTGCAATACATTTGTGGATTGTTTGGGTGGTTCAATAACTCCCAGTTCAATTTTTTATGTAGGTCATTCTCATGCAAAAACGCCATCATGTTTCACAATAAATATAAAGCAAATGTGCACCTTCAGTAAAGTGCCATGTGAATTTCACGCATACATAAACAAAAAATATTATGTGTAATATTTTTATAATAATAATAAATATATATGATATAATAAATATAATGTGAGGGTTCCATTTTGAAATCCCAAAAGGCAAATGATCCTATCAGCAATTTTTTTAGATACAGTCAAACAAGCTCATCCATTGGTTAGGACTTCATAAATGTATGACCGCTTTGAGTCCGTTCTCAATCCAGTACCCAAATTCGGTCTTGATTCTAGTTTCAAGATGTTTTCTGTATTGACTTGAACTTGTCACAGAATTATTTGCAGTTGTATTCGGACTTATCTCAGGAATTGTTCTTACTAAATATGTTTGGGGTCTTGACCAAGAGTTTGTAAAAAAAAAAAAAATGTTTGTATTCTCTTTTTGCATGCACAAGAAGTAAGTTTGACCAGAAGTAATTGCTTTTTTTCTATGTATGAATGAAGCCAACTAGTTGTAATGGCTTGCCCTTGGAAAGGATATGATGGTTTTGGCCCTCACTTTCGTTTGGACTCGATCTTGACGTGGCCTTGACCCCTAAAAAAAAAAATTATAAATTTTTTTTTTTTTAATTTTATAATGAAATGGAATTAAAAAAAAAAAAAGAAGTTTATAAATGTGCTTATTAGAATAATAAGAATATTAAATTTGGTCCTACAAAGGAGCTGATGCATGTTGGAGACAGTCATAACTGTATGATAGTTTCAGCCACTTTCATTTAGCAAATGCACTGAATAAAAAAAAAAGAGAAATGATTTAGTATGCCTGTATAAATGCGCATCTATAAAATAATCTGGTATTCCATTTAAGAAGGAATTAAAATGATTGTGTTCGCATTATGTAAATTTAAAAAAGCATTGGGTAAATTTGATGGAAAAAAGACTAAAACCTACAATTTCAATAGAGCTTGACTAAAGCCAATAATAACAAAATGACAAAAATATGACTATCCATCCATCCATTTTACATAACGCTTATCCTACGCAGGTTGTGGGGGCGCCTGGAGCCTGTACCAGGGAGCTCAGGGCACAAGACAGGGGACACCCTGGATGGGGTGCCAACCCATTGCAGGGCACAATCGCACACACTGATTCACATGCTACAGACAGATTGGAAATGCCAATCAGCCTACAACGCATGTCTTTAGACTAGACGAGGAAACCAGAGTGCCAGGAGGAACCCCCGAAGCACGATGGGAGAATATGCAAATTCCACGCACACAGAGATTTGAACGAGGCAAACGTGCTAGCCACTAAGCCTCCATGCCCAAAAAAGTTGATTAAAATTAAAGCTAGATCCAAATTTAACATGGGAATGAAAGTAGAGAGAATAAAATAAAGATATATATATATATAAAATACAATAAAGATGTGTTTTATACTTCACAGTTTAAATAATGTTTTCATTAAAAAGGTGCTATCGTGTTTTAATGAATTTTGCAAGTGTAAAAACAGGACATTTATTTCAGTCGTCTCACAGTTTCAATTGTGTTTCTATTTACAGAACAATCTGTTTATAACGATGTTTATATTTTCTCTTTGTCACTGACAAAAAGGTCTCCCGTTCAAAATGCTAAGCTGTTGACTGGCTGATGCTTACATTGCTTACAGCTAATGGTCGTGTGTGAATATGAATGTTAAATGGTAATGTTGACAGAGCTGTGTACTAACAGCACACTGCTGCACTAATCACCTACCCCTGAATCACTCTCGAACAAACTCCATTTCAACTATGAATTGGAATAGTACCTGGAGATGTTGACAGGGATTAGTCCAAATGAAAAGATGAAAAGAGGGTGTTAAAACAGTACTGAAACGCAGCTGAAATCTAATTACTTTTCAGATCGGACTGAGCTTATTCAAAAACTAACAAGTCATAAACATATGCAGAAATATTTTGTACGATCCTGCTGTTTTTGTTGTTTGTTGCGGTGTGGATGAAAGCTTTATGAAACTGAAAGCAGGCACTGAAATTTGAATTGCTCGTAAATGCGCGTGATGAAAAGCTGAGCACAGTTCCAGGCTTTTTAAACTTGATGAATTCATTTAATCCATGAATGGTTTTAAAGATCTCCTAACCTTCTTCGAAAAGTACCAACTTATGGGTTATATTAACTTCTCATCAGTTATACATGCATTGTAAATTCCTGATTCTAGGGTGTAACGGCCAAACAGAATTAAAAGTTAAAATGCACGCTCAATTTTTTAGCTTAAAGGTCAGGGAATTTGTGCTTTAGTTAGTTTAGAATGTTTAGGCCCAATTTTAAAGGATTCGCTAGGTATTTGTAGTTATCAACCGATTTTTGTCTAGTACATTGGATTATGGATTATATTATTAGCTTTCATTTGTGCTATCGGCACAAGCAGTAATTTTAGTATTTGTTCCAAATCTCCTTCACACTGTCACTATGATGTTATCACATAGACATACGTATATTCAAACACACGTTTATCCTTCTGAAGACCTTTGTGAGGAACTAAGGGTTTTAGATTGAGCGTGCATTTTAACTTTTAACCCTGTTTTGTCGATTCACCCTAAAATCAGGAATCTACAGTGCATGTATAACTGATTTAATAGTTAATGTACAATATGCACCAATGACGAAGTGAAGCGAATAACATTGGTTTTTCACGTTACGATGGCACCTGTAAGGGGTGGGATATATGAGGCAGCAAGAGAACAGTCAGTTCTCGAAGTTGATGTGGTGGAAGCAGATAAAATGGGCAACTGTAAGGATCCGAGTCTTTTGCAGGTCTTTTGTGGTGTTCCCGGTATGCAGTGGTTAGTACCTAAAGTAACAAAAGTAATCATGGGCGCCAAATACTCATTGATGCGGGGGGAGCGAAGGTTAACCTGTCTGGTTCCATCCCAAAGAAGACCTACCTAAGTTAATGCTGGCTCTGATAGAAAGGTGTCAGAACACACAATGCATTGATGCTTCCTGCTTATGGGGTAGCATAGCTGCAAACCTGTCAGAGTACCCATGTTGACCCTTGTCCTCTGACAAGAGCACATGTAGTACAATGGGCACATGAGAATCAGAATCAGAACAGAACCCCACCCCACAACTGACAGGATATAAAGGATCTGCAGTTAATGTCTTGGTGCCAGAAACCACACCACACCTTCAGAGGTCTTGTGGAGTCTATGCCTCAACAGGTCAGGAGCTGTTTTAGCAGCAAAAGGGGGACCTACACATTATTAAGCATGTGGATTTAATGCTATGGCTGAAACGTGTATATAGATCTATGAAATATATGTTGTACATGTATATACTGTACAGTATATAACGAAATGCCACAAAATAAATGACATAGGAGCAAACTAACATAGGAGCATCTGACAGTTTTGAGCTTGTTGGGATGCATAAGGAAAACAAATGTGTATGAATATATGTATGTGGCTGATAACATGATAGTGACAATGTGAAGGAGATTTGGGACAAATAAATTACTGCCTGTGCCGACAGCACAAATGAAAGCAAATAACAGGTCGAGATGTCCTCTGATTCGCACACACCCACACAAGCATTGCAAAGGTTAATATCAGCATTGTAAAGCTAAAGCAGTTTGTCAGCTAGTTCTCGGTACAAACACTGCAAAATCTACCAAATGTGCTGCCAGATTCAGAGAGTGTTGAATGAACGGTTTGGCAATCAATCAGATTTAGACAATGTCCCCTCTGCTCCAAGTGTAGTCAATCAACATAGGCATGTTTTGGTCTCTGAGGTGTTTTGCTAGTTTTGCACCGGAGATATGGACTGGAAGCTGGTGTAGCTAATTTTGCTTATTTGTAAGTCACTTTGGATAAAAGCGTCTGCTAAGTGAATAAATGTAAAATAAAATGTAATGCGTAAAGATGATTTCAGAAAAATACCTATTTTTGTCGATTTGTCTTGACTCTTACAGAAATGGCACACAAACTTTACATGTGAAATTTACACATGTGGTTTAATATACTTCTGGTCAAGCCCAAAATGGCAAAATATGAAGCTTTTAATGGTCTTAACAACAAATGATTCATGGCATTATAGACATTTCTATAGATTAGAGACTTCTTAAAGCAACTATGTTTTTTGTCCATTTATTGCCATTACCTTTTTAAATTACACTGACCAGGTTTCACATAATTTAGCTGTTAAATATCATAAATGATCCTTGAACTAATATAAATGGAATACATAGTCTAAAGGCCTATTTCCTGTTTCCTGACTGCGTCGCATTGCAAAGTAAACATTCAACATTTAAATCAATTGTGGGATGGATGCCATGAAGCACTTACATTATAACTGTATTAATGGATAATATATAAACCTTAAGTATGTTAAGCCAGAACAGACTGCGTCTCTTTAAGTCAAAAAAAAAAAGACAGCGAGAGAGATTTAGCCAACCCGTACTGTACTTTCACACCTGTTCTGGATTTATATGCACTTCGCGTTACTTTATAGAAAATGCAACGTATCCGTAAATCCATCCCAGAAAATCTGTCCCAACTCATCCCGTTCATTGCATGTGCCTCTCTCCTAATAAATCCTCCATCCCCTCCATCCGAGCGCTAATGGAATTTGAATTGTGTTGACTTGGGAGTGATGGGCAGAATTTACAGATTAGCTTTTCAATTCATACAAAACACAGCATGTCTTTTGCAGACTGCTGTGTCTGGAGAGTGTGTGTGGGGTGGGGGGGGGGGGGCAGTCCCACTCTTTAAATCTGTACGCTTCCATCCAATTCCGATCTGATGTACAAATCCACTGTACTCTATGGAGCACTGTGTGTGCGTGTTTGGATTCTAGGAAAATGATTGTGTATTTATTCACCTTATTTGCTTAATCTGTGCATGTCAGAGTGCTTAGTGTGTGTGTGTGTGTGTGTGTGTGTGTGTGTGTGTGGCTGCTTAACTATTCAGCACGCAGCAGCACCTTATTTTTTCCTCACAATTCATCATTTGACAGAGGGGGGTCGTGAACTCATTGGAGAATAAGTTGGAAGCTAGCATTACTGTCAGGAGGAGGAAGGCTTCCATTAATTTGACGTTGAACCAATTCACTGGCGAGGGCACGGCAAAAATGTGTGTGTGTGTGTGTTCTGGGGAGGAATGCAAACAGCATGACATAATGATGAATGTTCTTTTGCGAGTGTAGCTTTAACATTAATGGCTATGTGTTAATGTTTGCCAGTGAACATGTGTGTATGCCGAACAGCTGCTCTTAGAGGAGTCGCAACGTGCGCTACGAATGTGAAGATGCATCAGTTTTATGGCTTGGTGTTTATTAGCTTACTCCATTATTAAAATAATCTCTCTCGCGCAGCAGCTTTAGAAGATCTCATTTCCCAGACCTATCTATGAGAGTCTGGGAGCAGAGTTAACTTTCATAATCACTATAGCAAAAAAAAAAAATGAATAAAAAATTCATATGGCGTACATAGTGGGTTTCCACCGGACAGTGCGGTGCAGTAACAAATCCAACATTTTAGTGCTATTTCCATTCCCAAGTGAGATGTACATATGGGGAAATATGTATTGATATCATGATATGATATATATCATATATATGATATAAAAATATCATATGGACCACTGATTGGTCAAATACAATTGTTGGAAATTCTTCATGAATTACATTATTTTGAAGCAAAAAAAAAAAGAAAGAAAGAAAAGAAAAACTTTTCTAAGACTGTGTCTCAAATGGCATACCACTGTAGAAAATATCAAGTCACCAGCAATGACCACCCATGATTTTAGGATGCAGGGGACACGGTGGCTTAGTGGTTAGCACATTTGCCTTGAAACGCCGGGGTTAGGGTTTTGAATCTCGCCTCCATGTTCTCCCAGTGTTTCAGGGGGTTTCCTCCCCCAGTCCTAATACATGCATTGTATTTGCTGAATGGCATTTCCAAATTGTTCGTGCCCGTATCCCCTGGGATAGGCTCCAGGCTCCATCACGACCCCATGTATCAGCAGTATGGAAAACTGATAGATAGATGGATGGATGCAGCCTAGCCAGTTAAAGTATCTGTTCTACCTGACAATACAGCACAGCTAGCTTCAGTAGAATGGAATAACATTTGCAGCGAATAAAGTTCTGTTTAGACCTTGCTTTATGTCTCTTCAAATACCTTCCACTGCCAAGTAAAAGATGAATAAGACCTTGAAGGTCCTCCGTTGGTGCTACATCTAGTTAACATTATCATCATGCAGGAAATGGTGTAACCACCTAACAACCTCCAGAGTACTCCCACTTCCATCAAACAAAATCTCTGCAAGATCCTGTATGGATGGTATAACGTATAGAAAGTGCTGTAAATAAATTTAAATTCTTGAATCTGATTGGTCAGAAGCCTTTCTTCTTTTTTTTTCTTCTAATAGCGGTTCTGACAGTAGTTCTAACTGTAATTCAAATCCCAGGTTTGTATTAATGCGCTCGTTCTAATACGTTATTGTTTCTATAGTAACAGCTGTTGTTAACCAACATAGGAAAGTCTTCAGAACAACATGACAAGCTGACAATTTTTTTTTGGTTTTATTATTCAAGAGAGTGAAAAAAAAACACTGTTGAGGAATCGACTCTTTATAGCTGCTATAACTTAAGAGGAATAAAACTCTTCACGACATGCTGTTACAGGAAAATAATCATTTGGAGTATTGCGCTTGATTTCTTACTTAATCACATTTTCACTAACAAGCGTTGGAAATGAAAATAATTTTCATTTTCAGCGTGTTCTCATTGTAAGAAAATGTTTCATTCCTTCGCCACGAGTGTTGTTTCTTTCACTAATTTTGTTGCAGTTGATTTGAGCTGGTCATGACTTAGTATCAAGTACTTCAAGTTCTGGATTTGGATCCTTTTTGGGTTGGATCTTATCACCTCCAGAACATTTACTTGTCTATTTCTTTCTGTGTGTGTGCATGGGGAAAAAAATTATTTGCTAATGTCATAAGACGGTTCATAGGTATTAAATTGCCTAGGATGTGTGGAGGAGCTTCGTATCCTGCAAATGATTCGGGACACACACACACACACACCAGCACACACACACACACACCAGCACACCCACACACACCAGCACACTCACAGAGACACAGTATGATGTGACCAGACTCCTAACAGAGCCAGTATAATAGCCAGTCAGTGAGAGAGAGAGTGAGAGAAAGAGAGAGAGAGAGAGAGAGAGAAAGAGAGAGAGTTAGTTATAACATGACATAAAGTAGTAAAGGTGACTTAACCAGGCACACCTCCACCTCATTTCCTCTTAGTGTAAGCGAGAGAGAGATATATGTGGAGAAAAGGGTAAAGAGGGAGTGAGAAATATGGACAGAATGCTCACTTGCTCTCAGTTCTCTCGGAGACTGAGCGATTCTAATAAAGCTTTTAGCTCGGATAATTAAGAGTCACCCATATGCAGAGCTCGATGCTCGATTTACCACTGCTCATTCTCTTCTCTCAATCCTCCTCTCCCTCCCTCTCTCCACCTCCCCCTTCCTTCCTAATCTGATTCTGAATCATTCACTGTGACCCTTTCTCTCCTCCCTGCTGGATAAATCCCTCGCTCCATCCCTCGTCTTTTTGGCTCTGCCCTTTGAGAGAGTGCCATTTTTTGCACCATTCATACAATTGCTGTTGTTTCGTCTCTCTCTTTCTCTATCTATTTCCCATTCCTACGGCTCCGTCTTATTCTGTCTCTCTCCCTCCACTGTCGAGCTCTCTTCCCGCTCTCTCTCTCTCCCCCTTCCTCTCTGTCACTCTCTCTCCTTTTTATACTCTCCCCATTGTCTCTCACTCTCCCTCCTACTCTCTCTTTGCTTTTTTTCGCTCCCACTCCTTGTCACTCTCTTATTTCCTCCTCTTCTCTCTGTCTGTCCATGCCTCTCTCCCTCTCTCTCTCTCTCTGTCTTACACACACTCCTTGTCTCTCTCCATCATTCTTGTTCTCACCTTCTATCTCTGAATCTCTCTTCCTACTTCTCACTGTCTCCCTTTCCTCCTTCTCTGTTTCTCCCTCTCTCATTTTCTTTCTCCATCTCTATATTCGCAGCCCCCACCTCCCTCTCTCTCTCTCTCTCTCACGCTCTCTCACTCTTCCTCTCTCTCCATCCACAGCTGTTTAGAAGTGCGGGATGAGATGAGCATTGACATGCCGTATTCAAAGGAGAGGAGAGTAGAAAAGCCAGTTCAAGGACGGCGTGGGGAGAGAATGAAAAGAGGGAGGATGAGATGAGGTGCTGGCTTTTCATAATGGCCTGGTATCAGTTGAGAGAGAGCAAGAACAAAAGAATATAAAGGAGGATGGAAGGATGAGATCTGTGTACATCTTTGAAAGATAGAGGGTGTTTGACTGGAGAGATATGAGAAAATAGGATTAAACAATGAAGAAATTATGGATGTATACAACACAAATATGATCCATGGAGTATATAAATACACACACATACAGCTTCTCTTCCTCTGCATACATTTTCACTGTCCATTAGAGATGGGAAAAATAATTGATTCCAACATGTGCTGCAATTCTCTTTGGAACTGCATCGATGCACAAAATCAGATTTTTATTAGGCTTATGCGTGAATGCTTTATTAAATTGAAAACTAAAAATATTATGCATATGTACATGCCTTAAAATATCCATAAATATAATGTTGTATTGCCAGTTTGTTTTATTGCAACATCTTCGAGGTTTGTCTCCCATATGTTATGAGTCTAATGAGTCTAAATATGAAATGTAAACATGTATGCATTTGATGTTTCAGATTCATTTTGAGGTGTTTTTTTAACTCACAGAAATGTTGATTTTACATTGCCTAAGCATGGACGTCATCTTTATACCACAGCGCTGCTGAGTTCTCAAATCTCATTGGCCAGAATGTGTTGATTACTTTTCTATAGCATAGCTTGGACACTAGAGCAATTGTATGTAAATTCAAATCAAAGGATTATATTAACGAGCTCATCCGAATATGCAATCTTGTATTGCAGAAGGTCAACATGATCTATGCCATCCATTTTCCATACTGCTTATTCTATTATTCTTATTCTTAAAGGGTCACAGGGAGCCTGGAGCCTATCCCGGGGAACTCAGGGCACAAGGCGTGGGATACCTTGGACTGGGTGCCAACCCATCGCAGGGCACAATTGCATACACAATGGAAATGCCAATCGGCCTACTTTGAATGTCTTTGGACTGGAGAAGGAAACTGGAGTACCTGGAGGAAAACCCCAAAGCATGAGGGCGGAGGCGAATTCGAATCCCCAACGCTGGAGGTGTGACACAGCCGTGTTATCCACTAAGCCACCGTGCCCCTGGAATAAACCTTTTTTTTTTTTAATGTATAATCATTGATCTACAGTCAAAGATTTCTATAAGGAGACACTTATGTACATTTATCTCCCATGTTTTCTAAGAGTATATTTTCTACCATTGGAAAGTCTTCACTACCGTACTACGGTCTTTTCTATTACACATTCACTCATGTTTTATTGCTTCCTTAACATATTGTCACTCAGTTAATCGGCACTTACACTAACACCGCCACTTTCAGTCTGTAAGCGCTACCTGGAGACTGTTTGAATATTTCACATTACCTTTGTCAAACATCATTTAAAGTTATGAAAGAGGTACGTGGATAAAGATTTTTAAGCCATTAACTACAGCATAACCTGCTGAACTATAAACCAATATTCAAACAAAATACGCTAAAAATATGTGGACACCTGACCACCACACTCATATGTGTATTCCAGGTTAAGTTCTCCTTTTGCAGTTATAATAACCTCCATTTTTCTGGGAAGGCTTTCTACTAAATTTTGGAGCGTGGCTGTGGGGATTTGTGCTCATTCAGCCACAAGGCATTATTAGTGAGGTCAGGCACTGATAGTGGGTGAGGAGACTGGGGTGCCGTAGTTGTTCCAGTTTATCCCAAAAATGTTGCGGTCGCTTTCTGGGCTCTGTGCAGAACACTCGAGATCTTCCTCTCCAAACTTGTCACGCCATGTCTTCATGGAGCTCGCTTTGTGTATTGGTTCATTGCCATGCTGGAACATGTCTGGGCCCCATAGTTCCAGTGTAGGGAAATTGAAATGCCACAACATATAAAGACATTCCCTACCACTTCCATCTTTGTTTCAACAGTTTGGTGAAGAAGCACATATGGGTGTGATGATCAGATGTCCACAAACATTTGGCCATATAAAGTACCAAACTACATCATATTATATGCTTAGATATTTCAAGATGGTTCAGTTACAGATTTCTCTCTGGCTGTTAGAAGACAGGATCACTGGTTCTGTTCTGTGTAAAACTACTAATAAAGCTGTTCAATTATGAGCATCTTTTGCTGTATGCATCATAATTGATGTCCTTTGTAAAACAAATGACTGGTACATGTGTTATGCAGCTCTTTTTAATCTGGAAAGTGAGTGATGCACTCACTTTCCAGATTACCTACTGCCACACACAGTTCCTTTTGTTTTTTGCACTAATCACTGAAAGAACAATTAACATTGAGCACTTTGGAAACTGATGCACTATATGATCCATGTTAATAACCTAGCTTTGAATCAAAAGTCTAGGTTCAATTTGTGATAATACGCAATGTCAAACTATATATTATAATTAATGTATAATACTCTTTGCTCTGAGAAAACATTTCAGTGAATAAAACTCTGATTGCACAGCCTACTGCTATACTTCATGATTTGTCAATGAAGTGTAACACTATACATGCAACATGACAACATGATGATGTTGGTGTTTGTGGCTGTAGCTGTCATCTGCAGCTTTTCTGCATTTCATATCGTCCTAATTGCTATATATGTGTTTACTACAAAGGATATAACCTAACTGAATTACAGAACCAAGGTAGTGCTCTATATGGCTAATGCTTTTTGAAATGCAGCCACAGAAAAAAATGAAAGACTGCGGAAGATGCATGATGGAAATTGTTACCTACATTTACGAAGCACACGTTGTTCATCTTTTAAACTACTGTTCAGAAAACGGAGTCATCGTCTGTAATGTAAAAATAAAGTGTGCCATAAATGATATGCATTTATTCAGAAACCAAATATACAGTATATACACATGAGCGAGGTTAAAGGGTCTTTACAACCGTGGTGGGCAGTAAAGCATCTCAGAATGCACAACATGTCGAAACCTTGAGACAGCTGGGCTTCAACAGCCCATATAAGACCACTCTCATCAGCGAAGAACCACCATAGCTATGGTAAATGATAAATGGTGCATTTATATAGTGCTTTTATCCAAAGCGCTTTACACTGTGGCTCATTCACCCATTCACCATAACTTGCCATTGGGAGCAACTTGGGGTTCAGTGTCTTGCCCAAGGAAACTTCGGCATGTTGAGTCATGTGGGCCAGGAATCGAACCGCCAACCCTACGATTAGTGAACAACCCGTGTTACCACCTGCACCACAGCCGCCCCAGCTGTGAAAATCTCAGGGGATCAACAATTTCTGAAATACTCAAACCAGCCCATCCATGCCACAAGTCACCGAAATCACATTTTTCTGATCTATGACGTGAACATTAACCGAAGCTCTTGACCTGCCACATGATTGCAGGAATTAACATGCGTATAGGTGTTCCTATTAAAGTGTTCAGTGAATGTCTGTTTACAAATGGACAGATAGATATCGAGTAACTTGTTAAAGTGAGGACGGTAAGCCATATGTGGCTCCTCCCAGAGTGCTCGAGCGCCAGTTATAAACAGACTGACACAGCTGAAAAAGCTTTCAAAGCACCAACCCGTATCAACATTCAAATTCATTCATCTGAAGTAAACACTGGGCGTGAAGCGGGAATAATCGCAGGGCACTGTGCAAACTTCAAATATCGATTTCTGCTCCTTGAAATGCGTTGCATGACTACATTAAAGCACTTTATTCCACTTTGTGTGGTAATGATGGCGCTGTAGTGCTCCTGATGCAGTCCAAGCTCTGGCTCCTATTGAAATCCAAACATCAATACAGTTCGAACAAGTAGGAGTGAAAATCCTCAATGAATTAACAAATCTCATGATTATGTTCAGCATGTTTAGAATAAGCTGGCGGTCAGTACGTGTCCCTGAATACTGTATTTACTACACTAGTCAGTTCCTCCAGGATTTTGCAGAAATGAATGCAAACTCAAAGGAACGCCGCGATATTCGGAGGAGCTTGCAATTTTTCAAAATTACTGCCGATTTGGGACAAGATGCGTCATGTGATGCCATTCAGCTAAAGCCCTCTTTGATCCACGTGCGTCAAACGTAAGGACATTTAAAAGCCTCAGAAATCTCAAACATTTTTGGCCACAACAATCACAAAAAAAACCTCTGTATGGACTGACTAGCGCAAAGACACACAGAAGTAAATTAGCCAATCCTAGAATCCCCCCCACCCCTTTTTGCCCCTTGCCTGAACTCCAAACTTTAAAGATGTCATCGCTAAATTGAAAATTGCTAATTGGTCTTTTTGTCAGAATGGCAGTAGGAGTGTGTCTCTCTATGGTGTCTCTACCAGTGATGGTTGGTGGTGATATTAGATGGAAGGATAAAATTTGATATCAATCAATCGCTTGACAATGAAACTCTTACATATCTAATAACATCTCTAATATATATCTCTTACATATCTTAAAAAAACTAATACATTATCTCCCAAGGCCTCATTAGTCATAATAATAATAATAATATTATTATTATAGTGGTTATCACGTTTTCCTAACAACTCCAGGGTTGGGAATTCGTTTAACACCACTGCCCTGTGTGTGCGGAGTTTACATGTGTAAAGTGTACTCCGGTTTCCTCCCCCAGTCCCCCAGATGGATTGGCACCCATCCAGGGTGTACCCCGCCTTGTGCCCCATGCTCCCTGGGATAGGCTCTAGGTTCCCCGTGACTCTGTAGGATAAGCGGTATAGAAAACAGATGGATAATAATAATTGTTTAACAATAATAATAATATCTGTAAGTTGCTCTGGATAAGGGTGTCTGTTAAATTCTGTAAATGTAAATAATATTTCCATAAATTAATACACACAGAATTATAGGTAAACAGTAATCTGCATTAGTAATTTATAATTTTTTTTTTGGTGCTTCAAGTCTGTAATGCTCCACTGGCTTTATTGGAATGTTTCCTCAGAATAACAAATACCCTTTCATTTACACAAACACAACCCCCCCCGTCCAACTTCCAAACTTCCATGGTTGTTGGGGGGTGGGTTGTGTTTGTGTAAATGAAAGGGTATTTGTTGTAGTAAGTATGTCTAAAAGTTTGCATTCTAAAATACTGAGCCTACAGCTAAGCATCTGTAAGCACCCACAATTCCTTGCAGACGGACCATGCACATATATCTCCTTTGAGTGGATTTTCTGATTAAGGTGTTTATATGCAACACATTTCCGTGTTGCATATAAACAGGCATATTCCATATATATATTTGGTCACATTTAATATATCATATATCATTTTTAATATAATGCACATTGTTTCCACTTTGGTGGTGACATCAACAAAGCTCGGGGTCAAGGTAAGGGGGAGTGAGAGATGGAGAAGGGAGGGGGAGAGCATATACATCTGCAATATGTGACATGTCTAAGTGTAAAGCAAATGTTTTTAACCCCTGTTGCTGGTGGCAGAGAGCAGACAAAGGCAATACAGGGAAGCTGCTGGTGATGCATTCAGCCAGCTGAGCTTCACTAATCACTAGCTTGACACACACACACACACACACACACACACAACACCCACGCCAATAATCATGCTCCAGTACCCATTCTCATCGCCAACCCTCTAGATTCCTCCCTCTTACTTACTGTATAAAATCCAGTTTGCACCCCCCACAGACACACCAACACGTCCTTATCTGAATTTCCCAAATCTCCCTTTTACTCTCACACACACACACACACACCTTCTCTCACACACACTACTGCCTCTACCTACTCTCTGTAAATGATGCGGTGACTGGAAATAAACAGGCAATTTAAGTGCTGGACACCTCAGTGCTTTCTCTTCCTCCATCCACCACACGCACACACACACACACACACACACACACACACACACACACACTGCACACCATCACACACTCGCCTCTCCCCGCTGCTTCTGTCACACTCTGTCACACACAGGTTGAGGGAGGGAGCAAGGTCAATGTCCTGCTAGCAGAATGTGTTCTCGCTGGGTTGTGCTTAAGCACAGCTGAAGATACACTCTGTACGTTGCTGCACTGCAGTGAATACACAATCACAAACACTCTGTGATCAATAAGACAGGTGTGTGCAGTCACTGTGTGATTTGGGCAGCTGAGCAAATGACAGCAGAGCTCTGTGTGATGGTGTTTGTGTGGGTTGTGTAGTTTTAAACTGACTACTTCTCCTGATTAGCTTCTCATTATTATCTAAAGCATCTGTGCTGATTTTACTACAGAATGATAAAGAAACAACGTTGGTCACCATAGTTCTCTCTCTCTCTCGTGCTCTCCAACACATTTCTTAATCCCCTTTTGTTTCTGATGTGTTTTTTTTTCTGACCAGGACTATTTTTGGTGTTAATGACGTCAGGTAGCTGAATTCATGAATCATAATTTGTGCTATGTTTACTTTAGCTACTTACTTTACCTCAGCCACCGAAGTTAAAGTGACTTCCACTCACTCTAGCTATTTCTAGCTAGCATTTGGATATACAATTCTTAGTGGTGTAGTTTATTCTTTGCTAGTATGTGTTGAAAAAGGTACCCCTATCTGTATCTCAGTCCATACAGGATTTCACAGTGCTTTTTATGATTGTTTTCTATTGCTTGAAACGTAAACAAACTAGTAGCCTCATTTAAACCGCCGCGATCCTGACCAGGCAGTTACTAAGGATTTCCACATGTTAAATAACATGGTCTTTATTCGTCCTTCTCGCTCGTACCTGCATGATAATAATAATAGCCTCCTGCTGGTGCATCTTCTTTGTATATCCCCATGGGATCACAGTCCTGATGCACACCTTTAGTCTCAACAAATTACCCTGTGTACCTTCCTGACAACCTTTCTAGACAATTGAAAGCGAATAGTGCACCTCCTATTTGTATCTGTATTTGTTTAGAACACATCTGTTCAACTCGAACAACGTATTCGTGTATAGTTACATCCCTATTAGTGAGCAGTTGCTTGTGTTTTTCAAAAGCTGCAAAGAGAACATGGATGTGAGGAATGGCTGAAACGCGATGAGATAATGGTAATCCTCCACGGTCGCCCTAAACTTCTGGACCGATTGCTGTGAAAGGTAGGTCTCTGGTTAATTAGCCTGCAGGTACCAACGTGCTGTCAGTGCGACAGGAGCAGCTAAATGTGAGGATGGTAAAGCTCATTTTAAACCTGACGTGCCTGAGATGCAGTGCTATTCTAATCAGAGTAGCTATTTAAAGCAGCTGGAAATGGCAAAGCGGAAATCAAGTACGCTCAAACTGCAATCTTATCTTATTTTCCCTGCTTGCCATAAGCGTGCCATCAAATATGTACAAAATTGATCATGTTTATTGACTAAGTTCTTTTGTAAAAAAAAATAAAAATCAATCAATCAATCAATCAAATAAAAAAGTTTTACTTCGTAATTTCTACTTTCTTTTCTAGCACCATGAGTTCTTTGCTAAAACATTACCAGGAGGATGTCACAGCCAATCATTGTGATGACCAAACTTTATTATGGCCATAAAGTTTTCTGTTATCATTTTTAATTATTGGGGACACAGTGGCTTAGATGTTAGCACTGTTGCTAAACCTTCAGGGTTAAAGATTCAAATCCCACCCGGTCCAGGTTGTCCCACGCCTTGTGCCCTGAGTTCCCTGGAACAGGCTTCAGGCTTGCCCGTGACAGTGTGTACGATAATTGGTACAGAAAATAGATGGATGGATGTTTAACTACATTTACATGGCAAGTAAAGACATGGTAAATGGTCTGCACTTATATAGCACTTTTATCCAAAGTGCTTTACACTGTGTCTCTTTTACCCATTCATACACCAATGGTAGCAGGGCTGCCATACAAGGCACTAACTGGCCATTGTCTTGCCCAAGGACACTTCAGTATGTGGAGTCATGTGGACCAGGAATCAAACCGCCAACCCTACAATTAGTGGACAACCCACTCTACCATCTGAGCTATAGACTCCCTGACAGAAATGCTATTGAAGATACCATTTCTGAACGCTTATTTAGTGACAACTCTCAAGGATCGCAAAGATTTTTATAGCTTTGTTACCACTTTTCCACTCGCATAGTGCCATTCATTGAAGAAGTGGCCCAAGAAGTCACAGCCTGTATTTCAACCAGTACAAGAACTGCAACATTAAATCATCATATAACTGTTTCCCAATGCATATTTCCCAATGATATTACTTTCCAGAGCCCAAATCAGACAACACTTATAAGCAAATTATATGTGTTTTTCTTTTTTCAAAGGAAACACACCATTAGCATTAGCAATGTAGCTCCTGTATAGATTGCTACTAAAATGGTTGATTTCTCCTTGCTCGCTTGATCTAAAGTGACACTATTCAATCTAGTTTATTTTGTAATAGTGAAAATAATCTTCAACCCCCCTGCAATATTCCTGTCTGGTTTAATGTTGGTCATGAAAATAATTGGTAGAGCTGTTGTCATGGTGACAAAATGATGACAAGCCGAAGTCCTTGGTATCAACGGTCCTTGGTTCCGGATCAGTAGCATTTCAATGCAGGGACCAACAATTAATCTTGCTCATTTGTGGTGGGAAAGTGTGGAACAGTTACAGGTTAGCTCCTACTCTGAACTCTTGATAACAGTGACAAAAATAAGCCACTAGTTAGTCCATTCAAAATAAATTTGATGCCTGGAGTAATATTACTCTCTGGACTGTGTGTGTGTGTGTGTGTGTGATCATCTCAGATCAGCCTCTTATTGTCAGTTCTGTTCGCAGACAGAGGAGATGAATAGGGGATAGTTGGAGAACCTGTGTGGGGGTGTGTGAGCATGACCATGTACCACTTTAGCCACTGTTCAGCCCTGTATTAAGCTAGAAATGCTCTAAGCCTAAGGCTTACCTCTCTAGCATCTTCCCTTCCATGTGTTCTCTGCAACGCAAATATCTCAAAAAACATTTCCCAAAGCTTCCCAAAAGCATACCCACCCCATCTCACATTGTCCCTAATAACATTCCCCAAGACTGCAAATAAAGTTCCCCAATACTTAGCTGCAGAGTCCCTAACAACACGCCCTAACATTTCACACATTCTACCAACTAGCCTACAAAATTCTCCCAACGACCATAGATACCCCAACAACAACAACTCCAAACATTCCTTTAATAACTCCAAAGGCCCCCACTAACATTCTAACAATTACCTTGGCCAATATACCCAAAATGCATCCACCATCCCTTCGGTCCCTAAAACATTCAACATCACCTCTCTGTAAACACTAAAATTCACCCACGGTTACCATAATATCCACCAACATCTGTAATAACACTTCCCCATCATTTCTGAAAGACTATCCCTTGTCCCCAGCAACATTCCACCAATGTCCCTGAATGTTCCTCAGATGTTCTAAACACCGTTCCTACAGTGTCCCCAATAACATCGGAAAATCTTCATAGCCAGGAGAGCCACTATGATTTTTAGGCCCCCTTACAAATTTCTACTCCAGGCCCCAAGCCTCCACCACACAATTATCTTATCTTATTGCAAATTTTATAGACATCATTATTAATAAGCATAATAATTATTAATAGATTACTTGTGCAAAGAGGCCACTTAAATAACAAAATTATATGGAGGTCTGCTGGGCCCCCTGTCTGACCAGGACCCATATAATCGTCCGAGCCAGCCCCCCATTCTCCCTGTCAAATCCCCCAGCCACCTAACCACCCCCACCCTGCAGGTTTTGCTGCTCCGGTTCATAGCAGCATCCCTTAACATCGATTTGATGTCCCCAACAATATTGCAACAATGTCCCCACTTCCTCACAGTATCCTTCAACACCAACCCAATGTATGGAAAACGTCTTCCTGCAACATCCACTGAACACCTCACCTCCATAATCTGTGCAGCATCTTCCAAATATCCCCAAAAACTTCCACTTCAATGTCAGCAACGACGCTCCTCTCAAACTCCACAGCACATTCCCCCATTGCCCCTGCATCAATTACCCCCACAGTCTCCAATAACATTCCCTAAACATTTTGTGCAACGTCCGCACAATCTGCCTGTAACTTTCCCCCCAGCATCTAAACAACATCTGGATACAGCAGATCCAATTTGCTCTTTCTATCCCCAAACAGCAGGAGCAACTGGACTGTGTCCATC